>OZ017739.1:225566256-225608756 GCA_963969285.1 Odontomyia ornata
TATTGCTGTTTTGTCATATAGCATTCCGCAATTTCGATAATCAAATTTTTAACACAAAAATATATGTATATAAGCGCGTTCACCAAGAATTTCCCTATTAGGAATATTCATTTCAATTATCTACTAATGCCAATTAAATATTGGTTTGCTTCTTTCATTGACTGATTTTGTCGTGTGTGTTTGTAACGTATAACTAACGCTAAACAAGTCTCTAATTTCTCTACATTCTAATCAACGGTTCCTTAGATACAATATAAATTTCTAACTAAGGTATTCTACTAAAAGTAATAGTATCTCTTTTTTCTACAGTTTGATAATCAGTTTGTATTAAATTGCATTTTTTTTAGCACTCATATACATCAACTTTAAAACAAATTAATAAAATCGTATGCCAGTCTACATGAGTTTCGTCTAAAAGCAACCAAAATAAGGAGGATTCAAACACAAAAAGTGTTTCTGATAAATGCCACTTCTCGTATGGATTGGAAGTAAATGTTCTACATTTTAATGTCGTTAATTTATAGTTATGCCTAAAATCAACGAAAGTAAGATTTTCTGTCGTTTTTTGATTATCTAGATAGCATTCTGTCATATAAAATTAATTAACCTCTATAATCTAATGTTTCAAATGAAATTGGTATACATTTACTCATATGATTAAGAACTAACCGGTGAGATTTATAATGAACATGTCATATTTGGAATAACTACATGCTTTCTTTCGAGTAAATAAAAATAGTTTCTTATTTTATGTAGAGTTATGTTTAAACAATAAATTAATATTTTGCTTGTAGTAAGAGTTTAAATGTGTCGATGTGCGACATCAACAGGCGATAGCGTAAATACACGCCTAAACTTACGATGCTAAAACTATTCCTGTAAGCAAATACAATCTCCTTTATTTCGTTTTTTTGATTTTGCTTATCCAACAGATGAGATTGTTCTTTTTCTAAGGGCATTCATTCGGAATTTTCGCGCATTTTTTTTGCACAGGACATTCATCTGCATTCGTTTCACATTTGTTTACGAGAGCGTATTTAGGAAGCCATTTAGCCAGTTGCTCTTCGAAAAATTGTTCTAGATAACGGGCATGCGCATATGTTTTGGAATCCTCCGGATAATATAAATATACAGTTTTGGACAACAATCGAACGTCAGCTACAAATGTGGCAATGTCTTTGTAGTGATTCGGACTTGATGGATCCAAACGAGTTCGGATAACATCTAGCGACATAGGGTGACAAATATTTCATAATATGCAGTGTGTGTTGCAGGTTCTGGCTCTCTAAATGGTAAACTTTGTTCGTATTGCCAATATAATTCTAAACATATCCTCTGTATAATCTTTAATTCATTTGCACCAAGTTCTCCTGCATTATGTCTTTCACATTCAGCTGAACTTGCCAGTTCCGCTAAATTAACACATAACAAACCTTGCCACGTTTCACTTTCATCTGGTAAGGAACTTATAGCTGGCATGTGACAATTTTGGTGAAATATTTTTGGATATTTATCGCAACACATCAATTCACCACCACCCAAACAAACTGCACACCAATCTTCATTTGGATCGTCTTTCTGGTCAGCTTTCTCTTCAGCAACATTCGCAATATCTGCTGAACTATGGGCTTGTGGCGATGTTGTCTTATTCCTACCTTCCGGAAGAACTTGTACTCCGTTCAAATCTACTTTCGCTATTGTTGCCATCAAATCATTTATTGAATCGTCTTGAACTTTATCAATTGGTTCCGTAAAATCTGATCCGATGCTTGATCCAACGATCGTACTGACAACGAAAGATGATCCAAAATTTCAATATCTGAATCCGAGTCCCATTCATCTAGGTCGATATTGACCTGACCTTGACCGTATGCTTCTATATATTTGGAAAAGCCTTTTGGCAGCAACACTTTCGCCTTCTCGATTCCTTTCCTTTGTGCATTCCTTTCGTGCTTGAAATCCTCGAAATCCCCGGTACAGATGTTGGCTGCATATACCGTATTAGAAGCGGCGCTCGGTGTTCTGTCTGGATTAGCCTGCCCACGAATATTCTCAATCACTTTCAAGTTGTACACTGGGTTTGGGAAAATCAATGGGAAGTGTATTATAGTGTATGACGTCGGTATACTCATTCGAGTTGCCAATACTCATCATCACCTCTCGCATGCAAATTGAAATCCCCCTGCCCTTCACGCCGCTACAGAATCCACTCATTCAAGTAGCACTCTAATTGCTCTCACAAAAATTCCGTTCTTCTTATACCTGAACCCCCGAATAGTCGACGAAATATCAACCATATGATTGAAAACATATGATTTGTGAAAATTCAACATTGATGGGAAACGTCTAATCAAGTTGAATTTGAAATTTTACACAAAACAATTTTTTTAAGATAGACCGTGTTGAATCTAGTGCAAAAGCGTTGCAAATGTGATAATTAATCAAATTGAAAAGGTTGTTATGGATTGCGAGTGTTTTTGTGTCAAAAAATGAAATATGTAGTGACGTGTGAGGGATTGTAAAAACAGCTATAGGAAGCATGTCATGGACGTATCCTTCGTAGGGTAAGTCATGTTCAATCTTTTATATCGTTCAAGTTAGAAAACCCGCACGGAAAATTGATTTAGTTCAATATGCGAAAATTAGTGGGAGACGTCACGTCAAATTTTTATGAAATTCGAATCGATAGCTGATAACGCGCCAACTTTGCTCTACATGATAAAGTGCTTCGATTCTCTCGATGCATTTCGTATCCATTCTCTCATACATCTCAGCCAAAACTGACGATAGATACAAGCCATATGGCAGCAGCGCTTACTACCACACACATGACCATTAGTAGGCCGACTTTGCTGGCTAACTTACATGGCGTTATATGAAGAATTGTGGAGGTGCCAACAAAAATTCGAGGTTTTGTACGGTTTAGAGACGGATTTCTACAGTGAAATCCAGATGATCCGCGGAGAACACAATAGCGCTCCTAGTGAAGTGAAAATTATTTCAGTTCTTATACCCGTTTAGTTTTTATCGCCTTTCAAAGTGAATTTATAGGAGTTTGTTTGCATCTCAACGCTGAGCTATCTGTCGAAGGTGCAAAACGTGTGCTTCATTTGCTCGTCTTGGAAAGTTTAGGAGCACAATGGGCTATACAAGGTGAATTTATAGCATGCACGGAATGCGTTCGGCACGTTTTTTATTCGGAAAATAGTATAAATGATGAAATATAAGCATTTGCTAATGCCGCAGTTGGGTGACAGCTACCGGAAGCTTGTCCATAGTAGGCCGACTAATACATATGCAAATTGCTACCATATGGCTTGTATCTATCGTCAGTTTTGATCTCAGCTCATTCTCAAATCCGGCTCACTACCTTTGAGGAACAAGATAAAACCGGAGTGGACATCCATGTGTACACGTTGTCGCAACTACCCCTGCGACCGCCTGCCTAACTACGTGTCTTTTTGCACCTACCCCTGCGACCGTGATTCAAAAGCTAGTTAAGGGGAACCCAATGGGTTGTCACAAGAAAGTAAGCAAACGATAATGCACTCGTCAATATGGTTTTATTGCAAATAACACTTCACAAAACAAGAAAATAGCATTGAATACAAATAAAGCATTATGGCCACTTAGGATAGAAAACACTTTCGTATTGATAACCCATCGTTTTCTAGCAATAACGCACATTACACTTTTAATTGAGTTCCTCGCTCCGATTTACAATGTCACTCCGTAAAATGTTATTATCCCTAAACCAGGTGTAATATTACCTTCACTACAGTCAATATGTACCTCCGGACACGTTCTCGAACCGAAAAAACGACTAAATTCCGAATCATTTCTCACGCGCCGGGTAAATTTCGCGTTTAGTTTAGTCGTCAAAGTGACAATCTGGCTCTCGAGAGGAGAAATTTTGGAAATTATTGGAAATGGAATGACAATCATGCTCAGAAGGTGGTCGTATCATTTTCTATGGAGCTTATATGAGCATAGCCTCTCCATTTGCTCCGTTCCTCAAAGCTCACTACCACCAGAACTCAATCGACGAATAAAGATGGCATTAAGTGCTTCGGGAAGAACTCGATTATATTCAAGTCTAAAATGAAGATGAACTTGAAAAAGAAAACCTTCAATCAATGTATCCTACCAGTCCTGCTATACGGTAGTGAAACATGGGCGCTGACAACAGGGATAACGAGGAAACTCCAGGTTGGCCAAAGAGCCGTGGAAAGATGTATGCTGGGCATTACACGAACGGATCGCAAGAGACTATAGGGGATACGAGAAAATACCCAAGTAACAGACGTGATACAAAGAGCGAAAACATTGAAATGGCGATGGGCCGGTCACTTGGCGAGAATGACGGACGGCAGATGGATCACAAGAATAACTGAGTGGTACACAAGAGGTATCAAACGACCAAGAAGACGCCCAAACATTCGAGAAGCCCGGATGAGAACAGCTGAACACAGGAAGATATGGAAAGCAATGAGGAGTCAATATGTGAGGGAGGCTACTCCGTAACTTAGGACTATGGTTGAATAAGCTGAATATGATGGTGATGATATATATATTATTTCAATTTATACATATATACACATAGATATATATAAACACACATATATTTAATATATACATATATAAGCAAATATATATATGTAGATATATACACACACACACATATATATATATATATATATATATATATATATATATATATATATATATATATACATATATAGATATATATATATATATATATATATATATATATATATATATATATATATATATATATATATTTATATATATATATATATATATATATATATATATATATATATATATACTCGTATATATATATATATATATATATATATATATATATATATATATATATATATATATATATATATGTGTGTATATGTATGTATTTAAAGATTTATATAACTACCTGTATGTATATAGATCAGCTTTTTTAAATGTCCAGATTATGGTGGGATGTCTCAAATTTCAGTGTAAAATTAAATGTCCCGCACAGGACAGGTTAAGTCCCGGTTTTTGGGATCGCCTCAATAGACTGAGGGAAATCAAAATACATACTGATTCTGTGCTACTCTACTTGGAACAGATTAACTACGTTTTAATGGGGACACTACGAATATTCGACAGAGACTTTAAATAAATTAGTCGAATCTGAAAAGTTCAAAGCTATCGAAGACTTCAACAATGTTTACAGAAATTTACAAACGTACATATGTTGATTTCGTGTTTCATGAGTTGTTAAGCATAAACTAATAGGGTTTTGTCAAGGTATGTTACAAAGCCTTAAAAACTGTGCAGATTATTTGGAGCATAGTACACCAGTTTCGATAATTGAGATTCCAGGTGTGATTCTATTCATGCTGGTTTTAAATTTTTTTGCTGTTTAATGAAACTGAGATATTTCAATGATTTACGCAATCAGTGCAAACATAATAGTAATTATTATTATATACTATTGTTTAAATAATGGTTTCAAAAGCTAATGTATATTGTTATTTTTAAGTGGTCTATATAAATTTTTTTGGAATTTTATTTAAGTTTTCCTGCTGAAAATGAGCTGCAAAAGTTGTGGCTTGCAGCTATCTGAAGGAATGATCTCGTGCCGCAATACACGGATAAAGTTTGTTCTCTTCACTTTAAAGAAGAGGACGCAAGCAGCTTCGTCTACATGCAATCCCTTACTTGTTAGATCTAGCTGATTCCAGTGAAAATGAGGTTAAGTTCGAATAGCATATTTTTTAATCGGCTTGATGATTTTATAAAATTTTATTTGTAGGGAGTTGAGCTCGAGCCCGTAGCAACAGGTATAGGAGGTGCACAGCCCGCACAAGGAGAAGTAAACAAAGTTTAATAGAAATTTTACATTCATGATTCAGATTTTTTTTTAATTTCAGGAGGGCCATGAAGCAATGTCAAGTGTTTCCGGATCTTCACCGAATACACGGGTATATTCTTTGATGGACGAAAAGGTATAAATTATACAATAGTTATAATTGGATAGGTTTGCTTCAGTAATCTTTTGTAAATTTTACCAACAGGGTGAACTGTTTGGGTCACCAACTTCTGTCTGCTCATCTGAAGCTATCCAGCAAAGCTTCCCACCAATGGGTAATGCTATGGTTGGCGAGAGTTTGATGGTTGTTAATATTTATATTTGTGGGGAACAAATTGTAATTCTAGTATTTGTAGAGTGAACAAAGTGCACCAGAATCAAGCCAGAGCTCAATGGTGATTTCGATACAAAAGCCAAGTACATCTGAACTGCCTCGAGAGGTTGGTGAACCTTTTTGTTCATTGAAATATAAGCTCTCCTGTAAATTTTTCAACCTTTAAGCTGTTGGGTTGTCAATTAATGAACCCAAGAAGTGCCCCAATATTTCAAATCTCAGGTAGGTCGGAGGCGTATTGTGTATATCCCGATCCTGTTCATATGCTGAAATTGATTAGAAACGCTTTCGGGGAAATGAAAGTCTTTAAAACTGTTGATGGAGGATTGATCAAGTGGAACTTTCTTGATAGCCTTGTCGACCTTCCAGAAAAGGAGCAACCTCACTTAGGCAATAAATTGACAAAAAGCTCATATTGTTTTAAAGGGTTTAAAGGCTTGCTGTTCAAACTTTAAGTAAGTCAGTTGCAGATGGTCTAGACTTCTGACGAAAGGAGCTTAAAATTCCAGAATTGCAACTTCTGAGTTCATTAGATTTTGCAACGGTACTTTTGACTTTTCAAATTCAAGGTGGGTCAGTGACTTTGGTTTAAAACAAGCATTGAACGAGTGAAATTTTCCCACATTTTTAGATTTTGCGAATAGGGCAATCGCTTACTTTTCAAGTCCTTATGCAAGCACTGGTGATCATTTAATTCACTCCTCCAGAAAAATTGGCTTTATTGGTATGATTGCAGCTTTAAAATGTTTGAACGTTTTGTATAAGAAATTTATAGAAAGCAAGCATCTCTCTTTCAAAACCTTCATATAAGTTGAACCAGGACCATATTGAGCTCTTTTTCCCATCCATCAGGAGTGGACTAGGACATAATAACAATCCATCTGTAAGGTAATTTCGCAATTGTTACAGGAAGCTCTTGGTACGCTGTCAAATCAGAGAAACTGCTGTAGGAAACTGTATTTCTTTGCAGAATATACCAGTTCTTAATGTTCATTTTGATGCAAGCCCTGTGGTGCAAATTAGCATAAGCTGCGAAAGATATATTATGTTGACATCAGATGAACACTCCAAGCCTTCCAATCATGAATCAATTCTTCTGCAGAATAGCCATATATTCCACGTTGACAGTTTATCATTGTATGCCTCCCATGTAATCGAATATGTTGCGGGGTTTGTAGTTCACAAAACCAAAAAAAAATTACATTGTCAAACGTGTTTGTCAGCTATTCAAGGTGAATTTAATAAGCATTCACTTCTGGCATATAAAACAAAAGGTTTTCTCTCTTCCATCTCTAAGTTCTTTGTAACTTTATGTGAAATTATCGAAAAGTCTATAAGAATGCAACTAGTTCTGCAGAATATTGAGCACCTTCATTTTAGCAAACGGGTTTATGACATCATTTCAATGAACGTTACGGAGCAGCTCATAAGCAAGTCACTTTTTGAAGGTTTTGAAACTCATTTTAGCCAAAATAATCATTTAATCAATTTGTCTAAAGCTCGTATAGAAATTTATTTGAATACAAGGTTCTTTTTCATTTCTAAGTCAACTTCGGAGAAGATGTCTAGTAGAAATAAGTTCACGAAACAAATTCATTTCCGAGGTATGCAGTTTTTTGAATAAATTAGCTTTTTAAGACAAGCTTGGGTTTCTATTCATTACTTCCGGACCTTCCAAGAAAATTTTTATGCTAATAATAAAATTTAATATTACAGCTTGTCATAAAAATTTTTCAATTTTTCTTTTACATGAATTAATCTGGAGGATGATAATATTGTACTAGGCTTGTTTAGTGGATAATTTATGGCTTTTCAAGGTAGTAATTTTAAATATTTACTTTTGTTTAAACTTATTCTTTTTAGGATATGAAGACTATCCAACAATTGAATTTAGAATAACATCCTTTTTTCTCACTAACGATTGTTATATATTGGTTAGTCCTAAAATATAAAGGTTTACTTATTATCTTTTGCGCCATTGTAATTTTTTCATTGCATGTAATTCCAACTTATTACATTTTCGAAATTATGGATTTGAGGTTGAATGATTATTTTCTAGACTCATCTATTACTGATAGTGGATCTACTTTCTACAATTCTTCAAAATTTTTCGATAAACCGTAATACTAAGTTCAAATTAACATATACTACTATTGAGAAATTCAATCTAATATTTTTCTTTTTCTTGATATTTTTCTGTTTATTGGTGAACCAAATGCATGTTTGGTTGCCGTCTTTCGTGGAATTCTTTTCGTCCACTTACAATTCTTCCTAATGATGGTATAATAGGTCTACTGGAGAAACCAACCATAAAAAAATGGTTATCGCACCAACTTGCAGTACCTCCTAGGTGGTGTGGAAATCTGCATAGAACCAATATGGTAAGCATACACACACACTAAAACTTTGAGGGGGTTGTGACTAGTAGGTATCTTTATAGCGGTTTGGCTCCAGCTTCATGGTTTTATTCTTAAAAAAAATATGTATATATTGTAAGATATGAAATTTTACGGCTACGTTTTCTATAAAAATTAAAGCAGTCAAATCGATACTAGAAAACTATAAACTGGTTTTTAATATATTCCCAACTCTCGTGTTAAGGTTAATCCAAAATGAGGATAAAAATCCTTGGCAACACCAGCCCAATAATTAAATGCCCCATGGGCACCAGCAGTTTTCTAAAATTAAAATTTTTTAATTACTACTTCGAACCATATCGTTTAATAACCTTTAATTTTATTTATATACACGTACATGCTTATAACTCCAAATAATTCCATGAAAATAAATTCAACACTGCTGCTAAAATATTAAATTTCGCTAAGTTTTTACCTCCTGATAATAACACATCTCTGAACTTATAAGGTCTTGCACTCACGGCACCAATATATATATGTATATATATATATACATATATATATATATATATATATATATATATATATATATATATATATATATATACATATATATATATATATATGTGTGTGTGTCTGTGTGTGACTGTGTGTGTGTGTGTGTGTATGTGCATATATACTACTCTCCGAAATAAGTAAATTTCTCTCCATTTATCTGAAAGTGTACTAATTTATCGAGCACATACTCCGATTAGCATTTCCACGCTTCAATTGCTCTGATGCCTTATTCCCATACAGGATATGATTATATGCCCCTGAATAATATATCTTATTAATAACGCTTCCTTTGCTTTTCGCACCCACTCAAACCTTTACACAACTTAACCGAAGGTTGCTAATTGCTTCGGCTCTCCCGACCGGTTGCGGACCCAGTAGTCTCTATATCTATGGGGATTACCGGGATGTCGGAAGTCCATATCCGACACAGAGGCCCATACAGAAGCCAGTAAAGATCATTTTCATGAAACCACGAGCTTCTGCTTTTGCAATTGTACTACCCCACATGGGCTCGAAGCTTATCTCGGAATTGAGAGCAAGATTTTGTTCATCATATGATGAGGGGCTTGACGGCACTTTCCTGGCATTGGCACTAGGCCAGAGCTTATATACTAACTAGCTACTGCAATCGAGAAGCTGTCAAAATGAAAAGAGAGGCAAATAAACGAGTAAAAGTTGGATTAAAGTTTACCTTGTGTCGGTAAAATTGCAAGCAAATTTAAGTTTTTCTTTACCATTCATACGCACTTTTAGTTCAATTCTCTCTACTCCATAAGTACCGTAAGAAATAAAATTTGTTCTAATTGCAGCTGCTATTTAGTACATATGCTCTGCACTGTTTTATCGAATGATTACCGCTGCACCGATTGCGTTATAAATTTTGTATCTCAGAGCATTTTTTAACTAAAACCGATAAGGTGAGCAATAATCTGATTAAAAACCTTTTCAATCGAATTTTATTAATTTTGGTATTGAACTGACAGATAAGAGGGACTACAAACATTGGTCAATTGACAACCCACACATTTATTCAGTAATGATCATATGTTGTCATATAACACAATTAAAGAAAATATCTGGTAGGGAATTGTATTTCAACAACATTTCGTGAAATTTGAGGCATTAAATTCTAATATTTGAAATGATAGATCCCCGATGATGCTGTAAGATTTTGTGCAAGGACGAGTTTAAAGTGGCAAATATGTCAAGGTGATTTGATAGAAACTGCTCGTATTCTTCCCTTCTACAGAATTGAACTGCTTTTTTCTATTCTTCAGAAAGGTGCTGTTCCAGTTTTTAGAAGGGCAATCTGCTATTCTTAAGAATGGTACCCTTGTATTCTTTAGAAGTGCACCTTGCTTCAAAAGGGCACTCTTCTAGTTTCTAGAAGAGCTGCCTTCTATTCTCTAGAAGGGTACCCCTCTATTCTCTAGAGGAGCACCCTTCTATACTTTAGGTGTGCATACTTCTTTTTATAGAAAGGCATCCTTCTATTCCCTAGGGAGGCATTCTAGTTTTTTCCTCAGAGCAATAAGAAATGTAGGGGACGCTCCCATACAAAGTATATGGGGAGTTTTGAGAGCCACTTTTCGTGTGGGGCTGTCAAACTGGTACGAATTGGCTCTCTTGAACTCTCTTTCGTGTTGTAATGTCAAAGTTGATCTTGGCTCGTGCTCCAACTACAACAGTGCGTCAGGAAAAACTCACTTATGGGGGCTTTTTTAAACAATTTCAAAATCACACTTCTTTCATTTTTGTATATCGTATCAATAGAATATTTACATAAATAGATTTGATATAGATTGATGCTACAAATATTTTAAAATTAAGACGGCAGATAAGAGTTACTAATATTGAATTTCAAATCGCTGCAAATCGAAAGCCTTAACTCCGTCAAAGTCGTGTCTCAAGCTCGACTGAAATAGGAGCAGGGAAGTATTTTTAATTTTATAAAAACTCAATTTCGCGTTGTCTTTTCATCTGTCAACAAGATAAGACATTGGTGAATTCTTTCCTACCCAAGATTGGTTTCGGTTTTTCCAAATTCAAAATCACTGTATCTAATCAATCTTTATAAACTTTACAGAAATAAATCAAACTTAAAAATATTAAAAAAAACTTAAAAATTTAATGGCTGACATTCCTCTCTAAATTTAAGCGAAAATAAGTCAAAAAACTCGTGACAAACGACACCAAATTTCAGAAATAGAAATAACTATGTATGATGCATCAATTGGAAATAGAAGAAAAACTCAACCAAGACTATTCGAAAATTAAAGACAATACTGTGAGCACAACAAAATTTTGACTATTCAAAAGTGTGTGAACCTAATTCTAATGTAGTTTCGTCAAAAAAAAGTTACCTTATTCTATGGCAACATATTTAACCTAGACTTACAAACTTAACTCTTGTTCTAATATAACTTCCTAGTAGCTATACGAGGTGTGCTCAAAAAATATCGCGAATTTTGTTTTTTTTTCAAAAATTATTTATTTATTCATGAATATCTATTTTGTTCCCTTCAAAGTAATCCCCATGAGATATTATACACTTGTGCCAACGGTTTTTCCAATCTTCGAAGCACTTCAAAAAATCATTTTTTTTAATCTTGTTCAGCTCCTCCTCCGATGCCGTCTTTATCTCGTCAAGCGTAGCGTAACGTCGTCCTTTCATGGGCCTCTTCAGTTTAGGAAAAAAGAAAAAGTCACAGGGGGCCAGATCTGGGGAATACGGTGGCTGCGGCATCATTAGTGTGTTGTTTTTGGCCAAAAAGTCACGCACAAGCAACGATGTGTGAGCAGTGGCGTTATCGTGGTGCAAAAGCCAATTTTTGTTCTCCCACAAATCCGGGCGTTTCTGGCGGATTGCTTCGCGCAAATTGCGCATAACTTGCAGGTAATATTCCTTATTGACCGTTTTTCCCTGTGGCAAGAACTCATGATGCACCACGCCCCTGCAATCGAAGAAAACTGTCAGCAAAACTTTCACATTCGACTGAACTTGGCGCGCTTTTTTCGGTCTTGGTTCATGCGGCAGCTTCCATTGAGATGATTGAGCTTTGGTTTCCACGTCATAACCATAAACCCACGATTTGTCACCAGTTATGACCCTCTGGAGCAAATTTGGTTCGTCGCCGACAGAGTTTAACATCTCATTAGCAATGTTCATGCGTTGCTGTTTTTGGTCGCAATTGAGCAATTTTGGTACGAATTTCGCGGCAACCCGTCTCATGCCCAAATCGTTGATAAAAATCGAATGGCACGAGCCAATCGATATGTTTAGGTCCTCAGCAACTTCTCTAACGGTGATTCGACGATTGGACAATACCATTTTCTCCACTTCATTAATTTTTTCGTCTGTTGTTGAAGTGCTCGGGCGTCCGGCACGCTCTTCGTCGTTCACATCTTCTCGGCCTTCTAAAAACATTTTGTACCACCGATAAACGTTGCTTCGGTCCAAAGTAGCTTCTCCGTATGCCACAGTCAACATTCGGAATGCATCCGCGCACTTAATTTCGTTTTTCACACAAAATTTGATACACGTTCTTTGATCCATTTTTTTGAATAAGTAAAAATCGAAGACGATTGAAAACACGTGCAAGTAAAGCAGCTATCACCAATTAAGTGAACATTCAAAATGGCCGAGCTTGTCGGCATAAGTGACAGACATGAGTACCAACATAACGCCACAAAAAAATCGAAATTCGAATATACGTAACCCGCGAAAATTCAAAATTCGTGATACTTTTTGAACGCATCTCGTATAATCCATCTGATTGTATTTATATTTCTAATAAGAATCATCTTCATCAAATGAAACTGCATTTCGAATGTGAAATTCAGTTAACTGGGTCAAATAAGCTACCTTTCATTAAAATGGAAACGGAATGGATTAACAAAGTTGGTTTAAATTCTTTTCAAATGAATTCAATATTTAAGCATAAAATTTTCTTCACGTATATAAAATTTCAAACTTTGGCACCAAATACGCCTACAACCTTTAACCATTTCCACAACGCCCTTGTTCTTGGTATAAAATATTGTTCACATTTGCTGGCAGCAATCTTATGCTCTTTGATGGGAGTTGCACTCTCACCGTCGGTGGGGGTGTTTTCAGGAAGTTATCTTGCGTGTAGCTCCTCCATTTCTTATGCCTCTCAGGTTTTTTCTTTTTATTCTATAGAAGGAAACCCTTCTATAGAATATAAGGATACGCTTCTATTCATCTGTAGAGTACCCTGTAGATGGTAGTCCTTATTTCGTCCTTCTTTTAAATAGTTTTATTTTCGTATCTAATTCTTATACAATGGTTATACAGCGCAAACTTCTTGTTTTTAACACTTTTTACTTTTTACAAAAATCTCTAACGACATAGTCTTAAGAAACAAATTTATTGTTTGACATAGGCTTATGAACTAAAAAATATTTTTATTTTTTCTTCATTTGGCAATTCAAATTCCATCAACTCTGAGCCGATAGTTCCTTCGCCAGCCGTGAAGCAGTGTAGACTGTAGCAGGTTTGAATAATTTTAAGGGGATCATGGGATCATAACCTGTCAGCTGATATGAGTGATTCGAAGTAGGACAGGTATATCAGCCAATTATTTATCTAAAAGTGTATGATATCCTTTCGGAATTGTCGCTTGTTGCTAAAATCCCCAACACCAATACGATTCATCTCTCAAGTTGACCAACCGTTAGGAATTGAATAAACACATTGTCGAGACATCATTTCCGAGGACCGCAAAATCTGATGCTGACTCTAGACGACGAGCACTGAACCACCACTTGAGGTCGAGAGTGAAAAACTAGATTTAAGCTCTGGGCCGCGACTAACACTTAGAATTGGGATCTCAGGTAAATAACTCGTAAAGATAATCCCCATACAACGTTTAATTGGCACTTATGATATTCTCTAGAATCTGAATCTAGTACCGAATCTTGTGTACGATTTTTGGGGAACATAATATTAAAGGAAACATCGGAGCTTTAATAGTTTTTACTTAATTTTATTTTAACTTATTTACAAGTAACCATTCGTGAAATATAAGGTAGAGAGAAACGAAATAAAGAAATGTTGTTTAACACAAGCATTAAACTAAAATCGGAAGCTTGTAATCCACAATGACAATATGTTCACAGAGAATATCAGTGAAATAGTTTAACTCGCGTTTAAAATTTTGCACTAAGTAAAATTTACTATGTAATAAATTAAATCCAGAAGTAATTAGAGCAAAATATTTCATTCACGATGAATTTTTGCGCATTTCGACAGCTAGTGGTGATGGTAAACATTATTGCTATCCTCATTTTACATGTGCTGTTGATACAGAAAATATAAAACGGGTGTTCAATGATTGTCGAGATATTATACAAAGGATGCATCTGCTTCAGTATTTATAGATAACATCACAATTCATCCAAAAAAAAAAAAACAAACATAACATCTTCATTTTGTCGTCGTCATGTCTACTATTAATTTTAAAAGTTAAAAAAAAAGGTACAGCTAAAATTACAAAAGGAAAAAATACCGCCAAGAAAAATTAAAGTAATTGTAATGATAATATAATATTTAAATAAGTTACAATACAAAATAACAACGAGGAGACACACAAAAAAAAAAAACAAAATATAATATGATTTGAACATTGACGGGTAGTAAATAAAATTGACAAAACGCTGGTGAAGGACAAGGACATATGAAAAATTACTTACCTGAGAACCACAGAGACCACTTTAGGAAAATATTTCGATAATTGGAGGTATAACAACAACACGATAAACAAATGTAAAATCTCAGAAATTACGGGTCTTGAATGTGTACACTTGACGTATATAAATATTTTTTTATTATAAATCTATCTAAACTTTGAACTAAACCATAGTATCTTATAGATTAAAAATTAAATTATCAATAGTGCAGAAAGAAAGGCGGATATGACAAAACCTTCATCTTTCCAGTTCGCTATACAAATGGAAAAGAATGAATTTATTAGATACGTATTTCCTTATCGCAATTTGATTAGACTTCGCGTTTTGATCGACTACTTATAAGATTTTTTGTACATCTTTTCTGTATTTTGCTCCATCGTAGTTGAGTATAGCACTCGTTTAGATTTCACGGGTTTCAATAAGATATACAATCAAAAGTTATAATTTATATATCTAAAAAAAAAAAAATTTTATACATTAATATAGTTTTTGATACTGTACAACTAATTAGACGGAATAATAGTCCGAATTAAAATTAAAGTTCATTAATGCTTGAATTACCTGTAATTATTTCCTTGTACGAGAATATTACAATAAATGACATGAATTACTAAACTAAAAACGACATTCCTTTCCAGTGGTCCTTTCTTTCAGCAGGAAGTAGAGTGCATGGTAGGTATGCCGTCGCGAGGGTAGGGTTTGACAAAATCCGCTGAGGTCGGTTTTGCGTCGCACGCGGTACGCGGTACCTTTGTTGGTTTTGCCTTTTCATTAGCGTAGCTTTCGTCGGGTTTGAGTCAGCGTAGTATATTTTTCGGTGCCGCGTCGGGAATTCGGGAACATGAAGTAAAGATTAGATTTTTGTTCTTTGACTGGTTGAATGAAGAAATACGGAGTAACGTAAAGTAGGTTTCCTCTCCGTATGATTGTGTTTTGTGACGCGTTTGGAAACGGGCATTTATTGGTGGCTGAAAATTGTAGATGAGCGTAATCTATTTGGAGACCCGCGACCGAAATCCTCTCCGATCTAGCTGGCCGACAAGCAGCCACCGCGAAAATGGATTATGGTGCACGGATTGGTTGACCGGTTGGTACCATCCTTTGGCACTACTCAGACTTAACGTCTAGAACCGATGAGAGGTCGGTTCCTCGTTCGGACTTAGACTGAAAATCATTACAACGGCTGCTATTTATTTTTATGTGGATCTTATGAAAATGTGGAATTTAATTTATAAGTAATGTAGAAAACGCTTCAATACACCCTTCCCGAGGTAAGAAAAACAATCATATATATAATCGTTATTAATAATTAAATTGTTATTAACTCTGAACTTTGGTTTGATTCTTTCGATAGGAATGGTTTTTAATCCTCCGTTAATTTGAACAAGAAAATTCTTAGGGTTCCTTTTAATAACTTTATAAGGTCTTTGTTAAGATGAAGACAAAGATGATTTTTTATTAACTACTTCAATAAAAACTCTTTCGCAATCATCAAGGGACTCAGGCATATGAATTTGGACTTTTTACGCTTTCGTTTCTTTACTGGTTAATGTTTCAAATGATTTCTGAGAATCGATAAAAAATTTTCTGAATTTAAATTATTTGATTTCATATCTTGTTTAAAGAAACTGGCTGGAATTTTAATATTTTCACCATAAAGCATTTCAGCAGGGGTAGCGTTGATTGATTCCTTCCATGAGGATCTAATCCTTAAAAGAATGATAGGGAGTTCATTGAACCAATTAACATTATCACGAGTTCGAATTGCCAGTTTTAATGTTCGATGAAATCTTTCAATTATTCCATTTGCTTGCGGATGATACACTGATGTATGGATTCTATGTGAACCTAGAAGTTGTAACAATTCTTCGAATAAATTTGACTCGGATCGAGCACCTTGATCGGTCGTAATTTCTCGAAATATCGAAATCTCTAAAAATATTCACGCCATAAAATATTTACAATTGCTTTTGTTGATATATCTTTAAATGGATAGCATTCTGGCCATCGAGGGAAACGATTAATAACTGTAAGAAGATAGGAATATCCTTGAGAAGGGGCCAATGATCCTACAATTTCTAAATGAATAAGTTGAAATTGTTTTGCAAGTATCGGTATTTGGTCTATTTGTGTTTTATTGTATTTATGTATTTTGTTCTTTTGACAAGCGTCACATGCTTGTGTCCAATTGTTAATGTCTTTATTCATTTTAGGCCAAAAGCAATCTTTTGTGATAGTTTTTCTGGTGGAATTGATACCAGGATGTGAAAGGTTATGATAAGAGTTGAATATAATATGTCGTAAATTAATAGGAACAAATGGTCTAAACGTGTTCAAATTTTTATTACACCGTAGGCTTGACGTCTTATCAGAAATTTTAATTTGAAATAATTTAGTCTTAGAATTAAATTTAGAAGGATCTTCTAGGAAGATTTTATGTTCTGGATCCTTTTGTTGCTCCTCTGCTAAAAATTTTAAGTCGATTTCTTTTAAATTAATAACGTCTGTGTCCAAACGAGATAAAGTATCTGGTACTGTATTAGCTGATCCTTTGATATATCGAATATCCATCGTAAATTGAGAACTATAATGAATGTATATCTCCTGACGGGGATTCTTTTCAGATTTTGATGTAAAAATACTAATCAAAAGTTTATTGTCGGTTAAAATTGTAAAATTTCTGCCTTCTACAAAGCACCTAAAATGTTTTATAGCTAAATATATAGCTAATAGTTCACGATCAAAAGTAGAGTGTTTCTTTTGTGCTGGATTTCATTTTTTGCTTAAGAAGGCTAAAGGTTGCCAATTCCAATTGAAGAACTGTTGTAGAACTACTCCCACACTATTATTTGAAGCATCAGTTCTGATTGAAATGGGTAAATTTTTATTCGGATAAGTTAATAAGGTGGCATTAGCTAGACAATCTTTTGCTTTCTCAAATGCTACTTGGCAAATAGTAGACCAACGAAAATTTTTATGAGATTAAGCTTGTGCCTGTAGCAAAGTTAAATGATCGTAAATTGGAGTAACAATATTAGCTAAATTCGGAATGAAACGGTGATAATAATTTATCATTCCCAAAAATCTTTGAGTTGATTTAATTGAACATGGTGTTGGAAACTTTATAATTGTTTCTACTTTTGTATTTGAAGGTTTGATACCTTCTGACGAATTATCATGACCCAAAACGTTGATTTGGGAATACCGAAAATACATTTTGAAAGTTTAATTTTTAAGTCAAATTTTGTTAAACGTTCAAATACTTTTCTAATATGGTGCTTATGCTCTTCATTTGTTTTACTAAAAATAATGATGTCATCCAGGTAAACATAAGTAAATTCTAGACCACTTAAAACTTCATGCATCATTCGTTGAAAAGTTTGAGCCACATTTCTCAAGCCGAAGGCATGCGGGTAAACTTAAATAAACCAAACGGAGCGATATTAGTCTTTGGATACATAATTTTCGTTCCTCTTATATCTATTATTAAGTTGAATTTCTCAAGAAAATCGGCTCCAATGAGCCGATTTTCTTGAGAAATCGCTATCGTAAAAACATGATGAAAGGATTTCCGAAGACCTAAATTGAATTCTGATACTTTGAAACCATAAACACTAATGTTTGATCCATTTGCGGCCGAAAGAATTTGAGTTGGTCTTTTGAATTTTGAGAATATTATTGGAATGGGTAAAACGGAAACATCAGATCCAGAATCAATTGAAAATGTTAGCTTAGTTAAAGGATCTTTTACAAATAAGCGGCTAGTTGTAATTTTTGTTAATCCATTGTTTGCCACTTGGATAATGGATAGTTTTAGTTTAACTGATTTGACCCATATTTGCATGGTGATATGCATTTGCTAGCTTTAGCACCAAATTTATAATGATACCAACAAAATTCATGTTTAATTTTATCACTTTTATTGTTATTGTAGCTACAATTTCTACTTCTAGTTCTGCTTCTAGAGTTAAAACGATTACTATATTTATAATTGTAAGATTTCTGTAAATTTAAACTCAGATCTTTGATCATATTTTTTAATTCAGCAATTTTGTTTTCCGTTTGCTGATTTTCTGTTATTCTTCTTCTTCTTCTTCTTCTTCTTTGTAGCCCTACTGCCCCTTTTGGGCATTTGCTTAGAGATAGTTAGAGTATCTCATTGTCATGATCTAATGTATCGGCACTCCACAAGGTGATATGATCATTATCACGCTTTGGCCGTGTGTCCGTCCATATCAAAACTGAACAGGCTTACAGTCCGTCCGAAGAACCACTCGAACTAAGTCTCCTTCACGCCAACGAAACTTGAACCAGAGAACTTTGGCTTACGGGCGTAGTGCTCTAACAACTAAGCCATGCGGACTATTCTAGCCATTGTGAAATCGATGGAGCTAGATGTACAAGGAGAGATTGAATTAATTAAACGGTTTTGAAAAGGAGGGATTTCTAAGATATCATCTGCCAGTTTTGTGAAAACTTCTGGGTTTGTATTTGGTTGTGATTAAAGAATTGCCAGAGTAAATGTAGGCAATTAATTCATCGGACACGATTGCGGACTCTCCTGCTAATTGTTTCAATTTCCTATAAAATCCTGATGGCTTTAAATCCCCAATCTCAGTTCCAGAAAGAAATTTTTCAAGTTGTTCATTTTCTGAAAGAGGATGCCTATCAATCAGCGGTTTTTGAATTGTGGTATACGGAGAAGTAGAATTAGTACGCAAATTTTGAATAATATCATATACAGAATCTGTAATTTCAGGAGGAAGAGATGAAATTAAATGTTCAAATTTAGTCATCTCCTAAGTTATATTCCTGATTGAAAAATGTGATTCCACATATGCGAACCAATTGACTCTAAAATGGTGGTAATTTTAGGGAAACCGCACTAATAGAATTGGGCATGAGATGATTTGAGATGGAGATACTACCATTACCAAGTTAAGAATTAATAACAGAAGCTGGTTCAATTGCCATTTTAAACAAAATTATTATTATTAAAAATATATTAAGTATACTATTAGTGCTATAAATTAATAAGACAAATATACAAAGTAGTGAAAACCCTGAGACATGGTTATCAGCCCAAAACCACGCTCTGTCGTGATGACATCGGCAATATAATCGCTGATGAAATCAGGATTAAGGAAAGACGGGCATCATATTTGAAGAACCTCTTTAATCCTCCGCATAGCTCCAGAACATTGGGGCCTATAGATGTCTGCGGAGAGCTTCCATAAGCTCCACCAACTCTGAATATCAAAGCCCAAAAGAATAATAAAGCGCCGGGCATTGATGATATTCCAGAGGAGCTCATGAAATATGGTGGCAGTAGTGTTCACCAAGCTATTCACAAAGTCTGTAGTAATCGAGCAGTTTGTTAAATTAATTATTTTTTCATTATTTTAAATTATTTGATAATCTTATCTGAAGATTCTATATATATATATTCAATATAACTAAAAATGCTCGATTCGAATTCAGCGCAGGCAAAGGGTTAAAGGAAATTTCTGCATAATATAGGCCAGATCTGTTAAATCACTACACAACCAGCAAACCATTTCCATACAGGAAATCCTACTATGACTTGATAGTATGGAAATTACACATTCTCGCATTCCGCTCATCATACTCCTAGACATACAAAACAAAGAAAAAATACATTTACACTCATAGAACTGTTGGTAACAATTCTTATGAGTGTACAAGCTACTCAACACAACTGGATATTCCATGCATCCCATGAGCGGATGCACACGATAGAGGGGGAGTCTGTCGAGGAGCTAGTTAGCGAGCAAAGGTGACGCGGGAGTATTTGACGGTGCTTGCTGGGATATCGTATCGTGTCGTTCGGTTCGGAATAGAAAACGAGAGATATTTCCAATATATTAAGATCACGAAGTGTAATTTTCAGTTTTTTGATATGTTGGCTAAGTCATAATGCGAGTATAATGACGCAACGTAAATTGGTGCGTGATATTAGCGCAAGAAATCAGTGAGCCATCATCCTATAGACACTCATACACCCAGTTGTCGTGTCGAACAGTTAGAAATCTGATCTCTATCGCTGTAGTCGATTTCAAAAATAGTTTAAGTGTCATATGAATGTTGGTTAGTCCTAGAGAAGTGTCTGCAAACGAGCGAGAGAACGGTTGGCAGAGTGTGCTGGTGCGACGGTTTGCCGCTGTTTCATTCGTTTGCCTATTGGTGAGCTTGTCCGCGCCCGTAGTCGATGTAACTTGCGAGAATCCCAAAGTGATGTGATATGACAGAGATTGGTGCGCTCGCGCATACCATAGTACAACAAACACGGCCACATCTATTTGTTCATCCAAAGGCAACGGATTTTCGTCATGAAGTGCCGTAGTTCATGAATGTTGCGCTAATCTTCCTGACAGAGATAGCAACAGTTTTACTGAAGGCGTAGCATTCATTTAAAGCCAAAATGCTGTAGATGAGATCACGGACCAGATTCTGCTTCCGTCTGAGTAGTTTAGCAGTAGCTTCATATTTCATCGAAGCCATGTTTTCTCCTACTTATTGCTGCGTAAATTATGCTCTGAAACTCGTGAGCTTACAAGCAAGACGCTATTTCTGTGAAATGTCCATTGCAGGGAAATCATATCTCTGCGAAAGTTAGAGAATTACGAAGAGCGGCCGTAATATCTGTTTGAATCTTGCACATATAGCGAGCTAACTCGTCGCGTGAAACGCCTTTCAGAAATTGAGAACGACGTTACTCGTAGCGAGTGTTTCTTGGGCTTCGACGGCAATCTTCTATTGATGGTGGCGCAGCTCTATGAATATTTAGTGGTAATCGAAGAGCTGTTTGCTCTTGAAAACGCAATTAACGGTATCAAATGAGTTAGAAATTGATAAGTGCCGACCTGAAAGATGTCAATGCTGAACAGAAGTCATAATTCCCTAAATTCAACCTTCGTCGATGAATGTGTGTCGCATCTTCAGTGGCAACAAAACAAAAGTGCTGGGGAATGAACCCGGCCCACAACACCACAATGCTTGCCTGCCAGCGCATTCACGCGTCTCCAGACAAGGGCATTCTTGGCGGATATTTACATCTTCTTCTGCCGAGGCAGCAGACCATCGCTGCAGTCCTTTACGGACTTTGAAATAAATATTCACTACAAATGGCGCCCAACGTGGGGCCCGAAAATGCCCGGCTGTATCATCAGTCGTGAGCACGAGACAGTCCATCGTCTCTAGGTGTGTCAAGATTATTGGCGGGTAGGTAACTACCGAGGGCTTTTGCACTAATCGTGCCCATGCAACTTTGTAACTTCCGGACGTGTGTTGTATTTGGACATCAATATCGTTTGGTCCTGCTTCTGATTTATACTTTGGTGGTTTACCGCCATTGTATGACTAGTAAGGCCAAATGATATTAGAGTCCCTATTTGTATTCGGAAGTTATTATTTCAACATCTATTTTGCGGAGGGTTCTGGTCTGCTCCCCAAACCAAGCGGTGCCTGAGTGTCTTACACTACATGGATCTTGATTTCATGTGATTGGCTGATTAGCTAATCCATGACTATCCATGACAAGACACGCGCTGCTTGTGGGTCAGCATTCAACCCTGGGCTGACAAATTGTAACTTTAAAAACTTGCGGATGATGGAGCACTTCTGAACCCTGATCCTCATGGTGCCGCAAGAGAGTAGTCCTTGAGACGCTTCAGGAGGAGTGTGCCAGTGGTGTCCGTACTTGGGAGGAAGGACGGAATGGAAAGACCGATTATTTTTTTTTTTGATAACGTAAAATTTTTTTACTTACATACCTTCTTTTTGATAGGAGTGTTATGTGGTTCGCTACCGACGGCCACTCACATAACCTTATATTCGTTTCTTTTTTTGGACATAACTTACTCATAATATTCATAGTTTTAAGTTTCTCTTCTATATATTTATTTCTGTTTCAGCTTTCTGACACGCAGACCCACGTTATTTAGCTAAGATGTCAACCAAACACACGCCAGACAAGCGTCGGTTGCATTTAGACGCAGGGTCCATGGCATTATGCGTCATCTGCCAGCAAGCACGAAATGATGGGACGTCCGTACAAACTTTTGGGTGCGGACATGAGTTCCATGAAGCCTGCGTGACCCAGCATTTACTGGTCAGACGGACTTGCCCTTTGTGCCGACAACCAGCCACGTCAGCGGGCCTACCTTCCAGCCACCTAGAGCTTCCAACTGCTCAAGGGGCGGTGCACAAACCAAAGGACCGGTGGGATCAAGTTCCACCAGCGGCTGATGAGCCTGACTTAATGGGCCGAGCCGAAGCAGGGCCGCCTGCGGAAGGGCAGAGGTTCACCGTGGCTGTAGAGGCAACCGTCCTACAAAATCTGATGGCACTTATGCAAGGCTTGACCATCCGGGTAGCCGCGCTTAAAAGCAAGAAGGAAGATCCAATACCACCTCGTCCAAAAACGCCTCCGATGTGGGATTCGTACTTAAATCCCTGGGATTTTCCGATAGACCCGTGGCGCGATCCCGAAAGGATCCGGCTCGGTGCGGCAATGAATCCGTTGGCTCCAGTGTACCGGCCCCGGCTGAGCCAAGCACCGCCACCAACTTAGGCTCCAGTGGCTCCTCCGGACAAACGCATCCATCCACACGCTACGTATCGGCTGAGGCCGACGCAGATTCCCAGCATCATCCAGGGCTGGAATCAGCATTTCAGCGGGGAACCCAACACCATAACTGTGGAGGTTTTCATTGGTCGGGTGGAGTCGCTGATTGAGCAAATGTTGGCAGGTGACCACACGGCGCTAGCAGGATACTTGCCAATGCTGCTTAGGGGGGCAGCCCTTGAGTCACTGAAATCAGTACAGCTGATGGCACCAAACACCCTATAAGAGGTAGACTGACAACACCCGTGACGTTCAGGGGTCAGGCGAAGGATATTACCTTCTACATTATCCCGTCCCTGACTCAGAACGTGTACCTTGGCGTCGATTTCGTCCTTCATTTTAGATTGGCCTCCGATTTATTCACAGATTTGTCTTTAAACACCCGATATGTCAACGAACTCGCTTCTATTCCCGATAGGCATGAACTGACGCCTAACCAAGGGCAACGCCTGGAAGCATCCATCGCTGTTTTTCCATCTTACGCTACCCAAGGCCTTGGCCGCACCACCCTAGTCTCACACGTCATCGACATTGGCAATAGTAAGCCAATCAAGCAGAGACACTATGCCATCTCACCGGCTATGGAGAAGTTGGTGTATGCGGAGCTGGATGGGATGCTCGAGTTGGGGGTTATAGAGGAGTCCCAAAGTGCCTGGTCCTCACCGGTAACCTTGGTGGTGAAGCCAGGTAAAGTCCATCTTTGTGTAGATGCCCGTAATGTAAACGCGGTGACTATCAAGGACGCTTAGCCTCTTCTGCCCATCGATGGAATATTAGGGAGACTACCGAAAGCTAATTATATTACCAGTCTCGACCTGAAAGACGCCTTCTGGCAAATTCCACTCGATGGGGGGTCGAGGGATAAGACCGCCTTCACAGTGCCTGGACGACCATTATATCAGTTCGTCACAATGCCCTTTGGCCTGTGTAACGCGCCGCAAACGATGATTCGGCTGATGGACAAAGTCATCCCACCTCACCTGAAACACCAAGTGTTCGTGTACCTGGATGATCTTTTACTCATCACGGAAAAGTTCGACCAACACCTCCTACTCCTGCAAGAAGTAGCCCTGCACATCAGTAAGGCGGGACTCACCATCAACGTACAAAAAACTAAGTTTGTCACGAACGAAGTCCGATACCTAGGACATGTCATCGGACATGGCACTATCAAAACGGATCCAGACAAAACTCGTGTGATTGATGAGTTCCCCTTACCAAAAACAGTGAAGCAGCTACGGCGTTTCCTTGGTGTGTGCGGTTGGTACCGAAGGTTTGTTAAGAACTATGCAACAGTTTCAGCGCCCCTGTCAGACATGCTACGGAAAGGGAAGTTCATTTGGATCGAGCTCAGTCGAAAGGCATTTGAAGAGCTAAAACAAGCCCTAACATCAGCTCCGGTCTTGCACAGCCCCGACTTTACGAAGCCCTTCTCCATTCATTGTGACGCAAGTCAACATGGAGTTGGAGCCGTGCTGGTGCAATTGACCGATAAGGAAAAAGAAGCTCCCATCGCCTTCATGTCCAATAAGCTGAACTCGGCCCAAAGGAACTATACTGTGTCCGGGCAGGAATGTTTGGCAGCGGTAATGGCTGTGAAGAAATTCCGAGCCTATATCGAAGGCCACCAGTTCGAGATCATCACGGACCACGCTTCGCTATAGTGGTTGATGAACCAAGCCGACTTATATGGACGCCTAGACAGATGGGCTCTTAAACTGCAAGGGTTCAGGTTTTCCATCAAACATCGGAAAGGGACCCAGAACATCGTACCTGACACTCTCTCGCGAATGTTTTCACCAGACGGAGCCAAATTGACAACAAGTGACGAGGACCCCATCGAGATAGATTTGGACAGCCCACATTTCAAATCAGACAGCTACAAAGAGTTGAGGCAAACCATCGTGACCCAACAATCACAGCTGCCTGATTTGAAAGTGATAGACGGCTACGTGTATAGACGAAATGAATACGCCACTGGTGATCCATGGCAGGAAGAAGAGTCCTGGAAACTCTGGGTACCGTAGGAAATGACACAACATCTGATCCTCCGCGCACATGACCATCCTTTAAGTGCCCACGGAGGTTACGGTCGGACGTTACGGTGACTCAAGAAATGCTTCTTTTGGCCTAAAATGGCATCCCAGGTCAAAGACTACGTGAGCGCCTGTGAGACTTGTCAAGGCACCAAAGCGCCCAACCAGCCCCTTCGACCTCCTATGGGTCAACTCAATGTCCCAGAACGCGTATTCCAACGTCTATACATCGATCTACTCGGCCCATACTTTAGGCAAAACACAAACATACATATCAGTCCGTCCGTCTGTGAATTGTGTTTTCTTTTATTGTTCGCCACTCCATATTCCGACGCTAAAGACAACCCATGCTATGATGAAAGATCCTTTAGCTCCTTTTCGCAATCCTCGTCGCCTTGGGATCGCGAGAAAATTAGCTGCCCTGTAGTAATCGAGCAGTTTATTAAATTTGTTATTTTTTTTTATTATTTGAAATTATTTGATAATCTTATGTAAAATTTAAATTTTACATATTTTTTTTAATGTCAAATTTATAGATTCTATATTGTATATATTCAATATAACTAAAAATGCTCGATTCGAATTCAGCGCAGGCAAAGGGTTAAAGGAAATTCCTGCATAATATAGGCCAGATCTGTTAAATCACTACACAACCAGCAAACCATTTCCATATAAGAAAGCCTACTATGACTTGATAGTATGGAAATTACACATTCTTGCATTCCGCTCATCATACTCCTAGACATACAAAAAAAGAAAAAATACATTTACACTCATAGAACTGTTGTAACAATTCTCGTGAGTGTACAAGCTACTCAACACAACTGGATATTCCATGCATCCCATGAGCGGATGCACACGATAGAGGGGGAGTCTGTCGAGGAGCTAGCTAGCGAGCAAAGATGACGCGGGAGTATTTGACGGTGCTTGCTGGGATATCGTATCGTGTCGTTCGGTTCGGAATAGAAAACGAGAGATATTTTCAATATATTAAGATCTCGAAGTGTAATTTTCAGTTTTTTGATATGTTGGCTAATTCATAATGCGAGTATAATGACGCAACGTAAATTGGTGCGTGATATTAGCGCAAGAAATCAGTGAGCCATCATCCTATGGAAACTCATACACCCAGTCGTCGTGTGGAGCAGTTAGAAATCTGATCTCTATCGCGGTAGTCGATTTCAAAAATAGTTTAAGTGTCATATGAATGTTGGTTAGTCCTAGAGAAGTGTCTGCAAACGAGTGAGAGAACGGTTCGCAGGGTGTGTTGGTGTGACGGTTTGCCGCTGTTTCATTCGTTTGCCTATTGGTGAGCTTGTCCGCGCCCGTAGTCGATGTAACTTGCGAGAATCCCAAAGTGATGTGATATGACAGAGATTGGTGCGCTCGCGCATACCATAGTACAACAAACACGGCCACATCTATTTGTTCATCCAAAGGCAACGGATTTTTGTCATGAAGTGCCGTAGTTCATGAATGTTGCGCTAATCTTCCTGACAGAGATATCAACAGTTTTACTGAAGGCGTAGCATTCATTTAAAGCCAAAATGCCGTAGATGAGATCACGGACCAGATTCTGCTTCCGTCTGAGTAGCTTAGCAGTAGCTTCATATTTCATCGAAGCCATGTTTTCTCCTACTTAGTGCTGCATAAATTATGCTCTGAAACTGGTGAGCTTACAAGCAAGACGCTATTTTTGTGAAATGTCCATTGCAGGGAAATCATACCTCTGCGAAAGTTAGAGAAACACGAAGAGCGGCCGTAATATCTGTTTGAATCTTGCACATATAGCGAGCTAACTCGTCGCGTGAAACGCCTTTCGGAAATTGAGAACGACGTTACTCGTAGCGAGTGTTTCTTGGGCTTCGACGGCAATCTTCTATTGATGGTGGCGCAGCTCTATGAATATTTAGTGGTGATCGAAGAGCTGTTTGCTCTTTAAAACGCGATCAACGATCAAACGAGTTAGAAATTGATAAGTGTCGACCTGAAAGATGTCAATGCTGAACAGAAGTCATAATTTCCTAAATTCAACCTTCGTCAAAGAATGTGTGTCGCATCTTCAATGACAACAAACCAAAAGTGCTGGGGGAATGAACCCGCCCCACGACATCGCAATGCTTGCCTGCCAGCGCATTCACGCGTCCCCAGACAAGGGTATTCTTGGCGGATATTTACATTTTCTTCTGCCGAGGCAGCAGACCATCGCTGCAGTCCTTTACGGACTTTGAAATAAATATTCGCTACAAGTCATCCAGTACATTTGGCAACAAGAACATATGCCGAAAGAGTGGAGCCAATCAATTATATTCCCTATCCACAAAGAAGGTGACAAGCTACTGCGAAAATTGTAGAGGCCTATCACTACTTTGTACGGCGTACCAAATATTTTCAAAAATCTCAGAAAATTAAATTGGATCATACGCCAACAGTATTGTTGGGGAGTATCAAGGTGGTTTTAGATCAGGTAGATCACAACAGACCAATATTTCACAGGCAAGCAGTTACTTGAAAAATGCTGGGGGTACAGCATAGACGTACGCCAGATTTTCGTTGACTTCAAGCAAGCATACGACAGTATTGATCGTAACGTATTGTACCAAATAATCCTTGTTATTTGCATCCAAGCCAAATTAGTCCGTCTTACTAAAATGACAATGACGTCGACAACCTCCCAAGTCCGATTCAATAACCAACTCACCGATGCCTTTGACACAAATATCGGACTAAAGCAGGGAGATGGGCTGGCCCCATTGCTATTGAATTTGGCTCTAGAGTACGTCATACGGAAGCTTCCTGTTGATACGCGAGGTACATTACTATACAAGTCAAGTGAAGTGGTGGCCTATACGGACGATATATACATACTGTCACGGTTATTAACAACTGCCAAAGAACTTTTCCTGAATCTCGACAGGGAAGCAGATCTAGTAGGGCTACAAATCAACGAAAATAAAACAAAGTTCATAACGCAGTTGAGCAAAAGTACCTCGAATACACAAAATGTCACACTTGGCGAATACAGTATCGAGAATGTTAGCAAATTTGTATACTTAGGCGCCAAAATATCGAAAACGGGCAATGAAAGAGACGAAATACGCCGAAGAATACAGCTTGCAAATAAGATATTCTATTCAGTATTGACGATCTTGAAGACCAGCTGCATACACAGAAAAACAAAGCTCCAAGTATACAAATCTGTGATAAGGCCTGTGTTATGCTATGGGTGTGAAACATGGGCCCTAATCCAAGCATCCGCAAATATATTGAACACCTTTGAGCGACGGGTCCTGAGGCGAATAATCGGAGCGAAGCTTGACGGGGACCAATGGTGAATTGGATACAACCATGAGCTGTATGAAATTTTTGACGAACCGGAGGTCTCAAGGATTGTGCGACTGCAGAGGCTGTAATGTGCTGGACACATGAATCGTATGGACGAACAACGGATACCCAAGAAGGTATTCGTAGGGAGAACTGAAGGCCAGTGGCCAGTGGGGAAATTTCATTTTTTGAGGTTGCGGCGCTTGAACTGTTACTATTATGTTAGTTGTTGCCGCCGATGATACCGAGCTAATCGCGTCCGGTTCCTTTTTCATTTGAACCGTTTGCAGTGTATGCAACGTTTGAACTGTCAGTACGTTACTTATTGGTACTGTAGTTGTTACGGTATTCACCGTTGTAGCTGCAGTGCCTGTTGTTTTCTTTGTCGTTGGGGGTGGGGATGTTCTCGTTTTTCATACCGGGCTTAGCAAAATGCCTTAATTCCAAATGCCGTCTTAGATTCCTCGATTGCCGAACAACTGCAAAACAAATGGAACATATAGCCTGTTGTTCCGATTGTGATCGTGATCTGTGTTTTTAGGAACTTTCCGTGTTCCATTCGGGGTCACCAGATGTAGATGGTAGTCCTTATTCCGTCCTTTTTTTAAGTTTTATTTGCGTATGTAATTCTCATACAATAGTTACACAGTGCAAACTTCTAGTTTTTAACACTTTTTACTTCTTACACAAATCTCTAACGACGTAGTCTTAAGAAACAACTTTTCTGTTTGACATTGTTTTAAGAACTAAAAAAATTTTATTTTTTCTTCATTTGACAGTTCTAATTTTTCTACGACTACTATTTCTTTTTGTCTGGATTTTATGAAAATGTGGAATTTAATTTATAAGTAATGTAGAATACACTACATACCCTACCATGGAATGGAAACTTGCTCCTCTAGAGAATAGAAGGGTGACCTTTTATCCAATGGATTTATTGAATGCTTAAAAATTATAAATAGGGAGAAAGAAACAAAAGTTTTGTCTGCTGGTCCATACGTCAAGATAAATCAGAAGAAAGAAAAAGTCCAGGCAAAGATATGGTTCGGCTTTTGGCAGCCGAAAATAAGCTAAATGATTTTGAGATCAAAAGAGTCAATGCCGATAAACTGACAATTAGAACTAAGTCATTGGTTGATTTTCAGGCAGCAAAAAATTTGTTGAATTTTGGAGATGCTACACATTTTACCTACAACCCCAAAAGCGAAAGAAATCTGACTTTTTTATTGAAGGTTCTGGACTGCGGAGAGGACACAGTGGATCTCCTTCAGGTGCTTCAAGAAGTTGCACCAGAAATAGAATTTATTTCCGTTAAAGACTTTGCAACAAGGAGATCGATTGTTGAGCGTAAGAACTTGCTTATTACTCAGTCCAGATTTCCAGCAAAAGTAGTTCAAGTGCCCTACAAAAATTAAGTTACTTAAACTTCCGTGTGGTGAGGTGGGAACACCTCCAGAAAAAAGAGATCAACCAGTGCTACAGGTGCCAAAGATTCGGGCATTTGGCTGCCAATTTCGCCATGAAATATAGGTGGGTAAAGTGCAAAGATATCCATGCTCCCGGCGAATAAAATTGGCTCAGATGGAGCCAAAAGAATAACTATATTATATGAACTGCGGTTTCTTTGGTCATCCAGCATCATGTCAAGGATGTCCCAGCAACAAGATGCAAAGGTAAAATTCACTCCAAAACAAAGTCAAGCACACCGCAGTGTGATACGTACCAACTTCGTCAAGCCCGGGATGTCATTTGCACTCACCGATAGAGGACCAGCAGACAATGTAAATAAAATAAATAATGTAAGTGGCAATAATGAGCTGCTTCTTATAATTTATCAGCAATTGAATCCCTTATCAGAAAGAATCAATAAACAAGATTCTAAAATTAACATTGTTTTTCAGCGTTTAAAGCTTTCAAATGCCTCAAAATAAGTTGTCATCCAGTCATATTCCCACGGATAGGATTCGTCTCATCTCGATCAACGTCAACTCCATTGTGAGTCTTCATCGTCGTGACTGTCTCCTGGAGTTCCTTATCAAGCAAAAGCCTAACATCACGCTTCTTACTGAAACCCACCTCAATTCATGACGCTCCATGAAATTCAAGGATTTTGAATTCGTAAGAAACGATAGTTTATAGTTGATGGGGAGGTGACACCGGGATATTGGTTCAAAGACCCTATTGTTTCCAAAATATTGAAAAAATCAAATTCAAAAGCTTTGAATCCCTTGACGTATCCGTTATCAAGATTTCACTTCCAGGTGGGGATGACCTTTTCGTAAGCTCTGCCTATACAACTGCTTGAAATGTTCTCAAGTTCAAGAAAGAGCTCAATTACTTGTTAGAAATACTCGAATTGAACAGGCTGCATAATTATTATATTCTGAACGCCAATGGGTCGGAGTTCCCAACACACCCTAGGACAAATTAATATTTGGACCTCTGCATTGCAGACGCAAGACTTGAATTCAGCTTTAATTGTCCTCAACGGAAACTGCAGGTGCTTCCTTACAATAGCGACCATAACGCAATCGTAATGGAAATCAATCATCAAAGGCATGATGTCTTCCTCATTCCAGTTCAGCATGAAAATCATCGGTTCAATTTCAAAAAAACAAACTGGGGAAAGTTTCAAAAGAAGTTTAATCGGGAGTACCAGAAGTAATGTCCCCTTCTGATGGTGGCAACTCTTTCTCAATGGTTTCTAATGACAGGAATCTAACTATCGATGAAAAAGATGTCAATTTGTCGAAGTTAGAGAAGCTGACGTTGGAAACGATTGGGAAAGTAGTTCCAAAGATTAAATATCGAAACAATATGGAAGGATATGAAACAACAACCTTCGCAAGGTTGAAAAGATTGAAAAGCCTTCTTCTCACACGTGTCAATAATATTTATCGACGATTTTTGGACTACAAGCATCCCTCGTTAGCTTGAAGAATGTCCGGAACTTGACCTGTTCATAGCTCAATAGTGAGGTCAGCAATCAATGGGTGGAAAAATTGATGGGTATTAGTCCACAGGATCCAGATGGCGCTTTTGTGAAAGTGAATAGCTTATTCCGTAAGAAGCCTCGAGTGAATGTATCGAATGTTGAAGTCACTAGTGATGAGATAAATCTTCTCGACAGGGTCGGTATCGAAATTGAAAGTACGACTCCGGATAGCAATGGAAACAGGATTATTTGAGCGGGATTGCATTAACTTGCCCTTGTTGGAACACATTTTGAATTGGTTCATCGAACAAACCCTGAGAGTGGGAATGAAATATTTTCAGAGGTCATTGAAGCAAAAGTTTCAGACTTCAAATCAAGCCTGAACGGCCAATTGTAATGTTTTTTTGTCTACGTCCACCCGAAAGAAATCGGAACCGACCTCTCATTGGTTCTAGACGTGAAGTCTGAGTCGTGCCTATGAACGGTACCAACCGGTCAACCAGTCTGTGCACCCGTAATCCATTTCGCCGTGGTTGCTTGTCGGCCAGCTAATTCGGAGAGGATTTCGGTCACAGGCCTTTGAATGGATTACGTTCAAGTACGTATTTAAGCCACCATTAAATGCCCGTTCCAAAGGCGTCTGAAATACAAACATACGGAACAGAAATCTACTTTACTTTATTCCATATTTCTTCATTCTTCCAGTAGATCACAAAAAAATTAATTCCATTTCGCGCTCCCGGATTTCGCCGACGCGGTACCGAAAAATATACTAGTTAATTCAACCCCGAAGAACTCTACTCTAAGGAAAATGCAAAGCACACGAAGGTACCGCACCCGATGCGAAACCGGCCATCCGCGGATTTCTAGAACACTACCCTCTTCCCGGCATACTTACCGTTTGTTCTCGCTCCCGCTGAAAAAAAGGGCGGGTTGGAAAGGAAAGTCGTGCTGTTCTTTAGTAATTCATATAATTTTCTTCAAGAAGCACTACATTAATTACTTGATTATTTGTTTTTATATTTACACTAGTCTTTATTTCATTCAGCAGACTTTGAACTTGATAATAATTAGGATACGTTATAAATGCATATCAAATGTAAATAGCAATCTCACTACCTCCGAAATATTTCAAATTAATTTTACAAAATTTTGCAAATTTTAAATCTAAGGCACGAAGTAACTGGTTATACACGTATTTTTACAATGGTGCCGAGCTGGTTATTAGGTGATGTTGTTAGGGTTGGTAACTATTTGTTACTATTTTCATCCAAAGTAGTGCCCTTTTTTTGTAACTTCAAATTTGAATTATATTTCATGAGGCCCGTTTGTAGTTGGCATTTAGCATGCGTTAGATGACTTTTATACTTGAAATTTACCCCCTTATAAAAACATCATTGTAATGTTGTAAAAAAACTCCCTTTTATGTTTTTGTTGATGTTTTTTTCTTTTTTCAAAATATTACAAACAAATATAACAAAGAAATATGATTCAAAATAAAATGGTCTAAGGTAATGGCTCTCAATCAATTATATACTTGTAATAGCACAACGTCAAGTAGCCACGAAATAACGAAAAGGCCACAGATTCGAGAAAAAAGCGTACCAGTTCTCCGCTCATCAATCGAATCGGAACTTGGAACTGAAGAGCTGGTTATGGCTTGGTGATGTGTATGTATAAGATTTTTTGTAAGTTAAATACCTTATTTCCCGCAAGAGAGTTTCAAGACTAATTCTTCGCGGCCCATTATGAGGGGAAACATAAAATGAGAGATTTACCATGAATTCATACCGAATGATAGTCAAATGAAGCGAAAATGAACATCTGCGTTAAAAAAAATTCACTAATACGACCTCATAAGTAAATTTTTGAGTTCTGACGAAAATCTGGGTTAACGAAAAATATTTTATCACTCCAATTGAAATATTCCGAATCCAATGGGTTGGCAAAGATTTTTATAATGTTATCAAATGTTAATTAACAAGTATGAAGTAACTGCTATTAGTTAAATACGATAATTATACGTAACCTTACATCTAACTTTTTCCAATTAGTATTAGTTTAGAAATAAGGTGTTAATCACAATAAGATTAGTTATAAAATTGATTTGATTTCGATTTCTAGCTAAGCAAATAAATGTGATTATTAATGATGTAAGAAAAATAATTAATTTGTGTACCCATATTACTAATTAATAGCTAAGATAATCAATCGACTGATTTATATCTATGACCAATTAATAATATTCTGTTTATCTAAAAGCTAGGCCAATCGATCTTGTGAAAAATAAGAAATCCCATGCCTTTCTTAATTAAATAACTGACACGATAGCGAGTATCATTTTGGTAGTAAATAGTTTGGTATAATCTGCGGTAAGGGCAATATAATAGATCAGCGTTGAATGTTTTTTTGCAATAAAACAGTCATTTTAATAAGGTGCTCAGAAGCTTTTATGAACTTATGATAGGATTTTTCGGTGACAATTTACTTCTCAAAACAGATGATATTTAGTAACATGATCTTTGGCTTCATCTTAAGCAAGATGGTTTCCAAAATATAACGTCGAATTTGCTTTGCGATTTTCATAAAATCGATTCTAAAGTTTACATTTATAAAAGAGATTGTCTTACAAACATATAAAACTTTTAGCAATATGTCTACTTTGATTTTTTTTTTCAATTATCCATTTCAATGATACGAAACTAATCAACCAATTTCTGATTATAACTATTCTATGTAAAACTATGAACCAATGTATAGATCTTAGTATATGAAAGTGTATACACATATATCTAAAAATATCGTCGTTTAGTTGCCATGATTATGTCTTGTTTGCTTCTTCTTATAGCATAAATCTTTCATAAGGTTGTAAGGCCACACCAATCCTGTTTCAATTGTGCTTTGATTTTATTGTTTAATATTTCTTCACATGTTGACATGGACAAATGGATGACATTAAGTGTCTAGGCATTTCATGGGTACCATCCTCGTTCACGGTCCAATCGAGGCGATGCCTTAGGAAATCTTGGCCCAACGTTGTAGATAGGTTTTTTTTGTGGTAGGGAGGTGAATGCTATTTATGCACAGAGTGTGAGACTCCCATGCGTGACTGGACTACCCACTAAACACCTCCCCTGTCAACCTGAGAACTCAGCCTGGAACCGTTTGACACATTACTTCAGGCCAGGTCTCGTTTTGTTACGCCGTGGGACGCCTTCAAGCTGGGGAGTCCCTTTCCTAGCGGGAGGGGAGAAGGGGAGAGGAAGTGCCAGAAGAGCGATCCCCCAGCCCCAGCGCCCCCGTCCGCTGTGAGTCTTTTTTATATTTTAGGACTGCCCGAGCATAATGTGCCACCTGGTTCCATTTGTCAACTGATTCGAGCGTCACCGCAACTATATTATCCGGGGTGAGTTCTCTCGTCTCCCTTTGTAGCCTGACCCATTTGGCACACGCAAAATATATGTGACAGGCATTGTCCTCCTCTCCTGGGCAAAACCGACAATCAGGAGACCGTGACTTACCGATCTTGTGCAGGTAAGACTGAAAACACCCATGCCCGCTCAAAAGCTGGGTCAGATAGAAGTCAGTCTCACCATGCCTTCGATTTAGCCACGGTCTCACATCCGGGATGAGGCGCGCAGTCCACCTTCCCTTCGTGCAATTCACCCAAGACTGCTGCCAATCGTTGAGCGAGCGTTGTCTCTCCTCGCAGACAACTATCTCCCTCGCATCCTCGTTTCGGCGCAGGTAAATAGCGCGGCGCTCTCTAGCAAAGAGGGTGACAGGTATCTCGCCTGCAATCACTCTCACCGCCGAATCGGAGACTGTTGGATACGAAGATGCAATTCTCAGTGCTCCTCTTCTCTGTACCTGTGCCAAACGTTTTCGGTATACCTCCTTGCTGAGAGCGTCGCCCCATACCTCTGCTCCGTGCAGTAGCACTGACCCTACAGCACTCATCAAGAGGCGTCTTCTTGATGGGCTTGGTCCCCCTACGTTGGCCATAAGTCGACTCAGGGCCGATATTCCCGAAGCAGCCTTCTCAGCCGTTGTCCTGATTTGCTCAGAGAAACTCATCTTCGAGTCGATCAGTAGCCCCAGGTACTTCACCGATGGCTTCGATTCGATTTGTATGTCTCCAATACTGATCATCGTTACTCTAGGGATTCTCTTTCTTGTTAAGATGACCACTTCGGTTTTCTCCAGTGCTAAACTCAGCCCGCGAGCAGTCATCCAGTCCCTCACTCGGCGCATTAGCATACCTAGCCTAAGTTGCGCTTGTTCAACGGTGCGTCCGGCGACCAGAGCCACAACATCATCCGCATAGCCGACCAAGCGCGACTCATCTGGCATCTCGAGTCTCAGTAGCCCGTCGTAAGACACGTTCCACAGGTCCGGACCAAGGATAGATCTCTGGGCAACACCCGATGTAATTTCCATCTTTCGTTGGCCCTGCGTCGCTTCGTAGAGCAGGCTTCGGTCCTTTAGGTAGTTCCTCAAAAGCCGCATTAGATATTCTGGAACTTGAAAAGAGTTTTCCAGCGTGTCCAGAATATCCACCCATCTAGCGGAATTGAAGGCATTCCGACGTCGAGTGTCACCAACAGGACGATCCGTCACTTGGTGCGACTATATGCCTCTGCCTTTTGGGCCGCGTTCACCCCCTCTGCAATCGCATCAATGGTAGAACGTCCTGCTCGAAAGCCGTACTGCCGAGGAGATAGGTCCCCAGCAGCACGAATCACGTCAGTGAGTCTTCCCTTGATGAGTTTCTCTAGCACTTTCCCAGCCGTGTCTAGCATGCATAACGGGCGGTATGCAGACGGCGGTTCGGGATTTCGATTCCCCTTACTGATGAGCACGAGCCTTGCCACCTTCCATCGTACCGGGAAAACTCCATCCCGTAGGCAAGCGTTGAATGTGCTGAGCAGCAAGTCAGGACAATGGTGATAGACGAGCTGCAACCCCTCAGCTGGAACACCATCTGGACCTGGAGCCTTCCACGCTTTCAAGGAGAGGACTGCCTACTCCAGTTCCAGCTGTGTGAAGAGTGGGCACTCGACTGCTGTTTCACCATGGACAGCGTCAACATGGACGGGATGGGCGGGGAAGAGTTCCTGCACTATCGGGTCCATCTTTTCCGCGTCATGTATACAAGGCTTCCGTAGGGCACCAAGTTTCCCCATGACCAGCTTGTAGCCAAGGCCCCACGGATCCTTGTTCACATTGTCCACTAGGTCTTGCCAGCAGCGAGCCTTGCTACTGTTGATCATTTTACGAAGGCATTTCCTGGCCGACTTATATGCTGCCACCTGGTTGCATGCCTCGTCACCATTCCGCGCCCGTTGAGCCCTCCCTCCGCTTTTCAGTGATTTCAGTAGACCACCAGTACACTGGGGCTTGCTGTGCCGGGGTCTTCGACGGGGCATAGAAGTGCAGCAAGCAGTCGTGACTATGCTCATAGTAGAGTTCACCACGTCTTGAGCTGCCAGTTCTTCCGTCCCCTCCGAAGCTCCCTGCAGCGGCTCACCTGCTCGGAGAACCTAGACGAACCTCTCGTCGTCCATTCTTCCGATGTTTCATCCAGTTGTGGAAGGCCGAGAGCACGGACGTCGGGAAACATCATCACTTATCTCAAGCAGAATGCACTGATGATCACTGGCTGAGTAGTCCTCTAATACTTTCCAGTTTTGTATCCTCCACACTAAGGACCCCGAGGCGAATGTCACGTCCGGTATGGTTCCCTCACAGCCAATACGGCGGAAAGTCGGCGTGTTTCTGGAGTTTAGTACGACGAGGGCCGTCCTAGCCGCCATTTCCAGGATTCGTTTTCCCCGCGGATCCATCTGAGGCATGCCCCGTTCGATTGCTTTAGCATCGAAGTCGCCCCCAACGAGCACTTTACCCTCTGCGTTCGAGACAGCGCCCTCCAAAGCATTAAACTTGGCTAGGAAAGATGATTTCGACTCGTTAGGCGTTAGATACACACTAAAGAGGGTGATCCCTGAGCACTGAACTCACACGAAACCATCCCACCATCCACAACTCTCCGCTTAAAAGTCACTGTTCCGAACCCAGATAGCAGCAGTACCAGTTTCATCAGAGTACCATAATGCAGGACTTTTATTATGGTGCTGCTCACTCAGCAGCAAGAAGTCGGCGTTTCTGTCCCTCGGAAACTGCTCAAGCAGATTTTGGGCGGTTGAACTGCGGTGTAGGTTTAGCTGCAGGATGCGGGTCATTGGTGTTCTGATTTTGCCTTGGCTAAAGCTTCCTGCAACACCCGGCATTTTCCTGATCCCAAGACATGTCTAAAATCAAGTTTTGGATCAGCACCCTTGCAAAGAATACATTGTGCCACCTTCGTTAACTCTTATCTTTTGTGTCCCATTTCACCACATTTGTAACACAGGGAACTCCTATCGGGTCCTTTGCATACTTGTGTGGTGTGACCATAACCAAGGCATTTGAAACATTGAAGAGGCATTGCTCTTCGTCGTATCCTACAGACAACCCACCCAATTCGTACTTTGCCCTTGTTCAGGAATTGTTCGGCATCCTTTTCGGTCAAGTCAACTATGGCCATGCGTTGTCCCCTGTTGTTTTCTGGTGTCAGTCCCACTTTGATCCTTCTCACGCTAGGGAACTACTTTTTGATGGCCTCTTCTACTTCGCCCAGATCCGTCGCGCAGTCCAAGACTCGTATTTCGATCGTTGCCAGCGGCTCGAGCGGGGCTATAGTCACGCTTTTGCCGAGGACTTTCTTTACTGCGTCATAGAATGCATCTTTATTGCCGGCCGGATCAAAAACATCCAAAAAATGAAACCAAAAATAATAATGACGACGCAACCAGCGGTTGCAGCCTCTGCTCCGAATTCGACCAGTATGTGGTCCGACCGCGTTGGTCGTACTACTTTAATGGTAGTATTGGTGTCTTCGGACCTTACGTTTCCCCTGATGTCCCGCAGCACCTCCGCGTAGGATCGGCCATCTTGGGACTTTACGAGCAAGTCCCGCTGCCAGGGTCTTCGTCGGGGCTTCTGCCTCTCCTGGTTTGCATCAGGTCCTTTTTCTGGTTGGGCCTCCGTACGAACTTTACTTTCTGGCTTTTTTGAAGGTGTTTTTTTGGGGGTTTCATGGCTCTTTTTGTAAGCACTGTCTGGAACCCGTGATCTGGTGCTCCACGCCCTTCAAGTGCCTCTTCCTTCCTTCTTTTATCCCCGATCTCCTTTGATTAGGCTAGACGCCATTCTTTTATTGACTTTTAATGGTGGAGTTATCTGCATGTCGCCTTTAGATTTCGCCCAAAGCGCCTCTTTAGCCTTCTGTTTGTCTTCGGCCCTTAACCAGCTCCTCCGATAGTGTCCTATACAATCTAGGAGCTCCTCTAGTTCAAGGAGCCCTTCCTTTGCTGCTTTGCTGATTTTTGGGGAGTCGCATGCAGCTTGTATTCTTTTCAGAACATCTTCGGCTTTTCGGAGTAGTCTTTCTTCTTCGTATCGCTGGGCGGCACTTGTACCTTGCAACCATCATTGGGAGAGGTTATTGCGTTCCGTTTCCAAGTGCAGTACTTCCGCCACATTTTAAACTTTGGCGGTGCGTTCACGCGGTGTCTGGTCACTCTTTGCTTTTCGTACCGTAATCTCCTCGTTTGCTTCTGGATTTTTCGTTGCATTGTCGGGATTTGCGACCTTTGCATCGGTCGCTTCGGTAACGATCGCAGCAGTGACAATCAAATTTTCTGTGCTCTTTATGTTATCTCCCACCGCTCGAACACCTGAAGTGTCCTGCAGAGTTTCCCGTTTCTCCTTAATAGGATGCTCTGGCGTTTGCATCATTTTTTTGCTGCGCCCGAACGCCGCAGGAATCTCAGTCTGTATATTCCGTTTTTCGTCCGTTTTCCCTGTCATTGTGTAAGTCTTCGTTTTTGTCGTTGTTAGTACCGCTCGCGATGTACTCTTGACATCGTGGCTGCAACCGCTGGTTGCGTCGTCATTATTATTTTTCGTTTCTTTTTCTGGGTATTTGTGGTGTTTTCATTTTGTTTGCTCAAGTTTTGTTGGGTCCCCCCTCAGAGCCGCTATCTCCGTTGTTGTGTGTATCGCCTTTTTGGTCCCATGGTTATCTTTGCAGAGCAGGGAAGCCATGCGAGGGTTGGCACAAGCTCTTATGGGGACAAGTGCTCAGAGGCAAACCAGCGCTAATCGGGAGTCCGTCTCAACCGAACCTACACCAACAACCCAATGGTGCGAACTTCGAACATACTCCGAGGCCTGCCAAGGTTTTACCGGGACGGAGACGGTATGATAGTTGAATTGGAGCCGTTCACATACGAGTTTCGACTCGGCGCTACTGTGCAAAGCAACTAGGTCCAAACCATCACATCCGCCAGCCCAAAGCGTCATTTCCAGTTCGTTGTCCAAAGCGTAGTCCAGATCCAATCAGAGTCGTTACCTGTCATCCCAGGAGGGAACCTCACGGCGCCTCCCATATCCTCGGGTCCGAGGGGGTGGCGCTCCCCAAAGAATGCCAGCCTCTAAGAGTGCTCTTGTCGACCGGCATTCCCCCTGCGGGAATTTCCTCGAGTACGTGGGGGTGGAACTCCCCAAAGAATGCTAGCCTCCAAGAGTGCTCTTGTCGACCGGCATTCCCCCTGCGGACTCCTCGGGTACATGGGGGTGGAACTCCCCAAAGAATGCTAGCCTCCAAGAGTGCTCTTGTCGACCAGCATTCCCCCTGCGGGGGTTGTAGCTAGGTTATAAGGATTTCTGGTGCTAAGGCCTGTTTCCGTGAAAGTCTAGTGGGATTATTCCTTGTTTCACAGTATCTGTCACATCCAAATCTAATCGAGACTCCCAGCCGGCATCAATTGTTTTCCATTCTGCTCACTGCCATCAAGGAACGTATTCAAATATGCAATACACTGTGCTGGATCGAAATAGAGGAAGAGGGTTTACTTTGAAGAGGATATTCACCCACGATCATCCAAAGCTAATAGGATGTTATATCTGGCCAGTTGCCGATTGGCACGGGCCTCTTCCGTCGATTGTGCAATTAGTACTCAATTATGGGCATGCAAAAAATTTAGAAAAACGTACAGTTTGTTGTTCAGATGATGCACGAACTGAAAGAACCTTTGCTGACGACTACTCTCTGACATAAGAAGCTGACTAAACTAAACGTAGCACATAACCACATTCAAGCGATTTTCAAATGTTTCGGGGAGGACTGCAGATCAATTTCGCGGGCCGTACAAAGTTTACGTGGTGTTCTCTCCAATTTCAAGCCACAAATTCGACTCCGCACCGAAAATTTACTATGGAAGGAAAATGTACAAGAAAAAGGAAATTTTCTTCTTGAGAACCCCTACCATATAATTCGCCCATTCATCACTCGCGAGAGTACGCCCTTTTTTCGTAGTGGCGTTGCAGATTCGCGATATCATCTCGACTGGCATTTAACGCGTGGGACTTCTGTGGGAAGCACTTGACAATTAACAACTAGGCTCATGTAATACGCAAAACTTCTGCCAAAGACCAACCAGCTACCCACGTCTCACACGACACTCGGATTCGCGGCTATCTTCTGCGGAGTCTTCCTCCTTCCCATTCCACCACAACTTTCCACTTCCTCCTGTCAAAACGCGGTTCAGTGACAGCGAGTGATTAGAAGGTCGTTCAGAACTGTCAACGTCAATACGAACTGCGGAGTGTTGTCAAGGGCGTAGGACTGAGTTATTACACAATCAATTCTTCATTTCAATGAGACATTGACATCTGGCCTCATACCGAGCTTGAATCTTATTGATTATTTTATCAGCTATGAAGACTTGTTTTTCATATTCGGCAGGATTAAAACCGAGAAATCATGGGCATCAAAGGTGTTCCAAATGTAGTTCTCCGACATTTGCCTGAGGTTGCTATTAGGAATTATTGCATACTGTTCAACAACATGTTGAGCAATTCATGTTTCCCAAATGAATGGAAAACGGCTAAGATATTTCCAATCTTGAAGAAAGGGAAATAATTCTCATGCCCTGAAAGCTATCACCCAATCAGCTTGCGGCCTAATATCAGCAAGGTGTTTGAAGTGATACTCAACAAAGCATTAAACGCCCACATTTAGAAATATGAGTTGATGCCGAATTGCCAATTTGGTTTTCGTGCCAGGCATTCGACCACAAATGCAATAGCGTAAGTAACCTCAGACATCTGTTGGAAATTAAACAACAGAGAATGTGTTGGAGCATGTCTCATTGATATGGAGAAAGCCTTCGGTACGGCGTGGTTAGATGGACTAGTTTTTAAACTTATTTAGGATATGCTCCCCAGACACCTTGCCGCCATGATGCACAATATGTTATACGGGAAATCGTTTGTTGTAACTGACGGAAATCTGACAACAATGCGCAAATTCAAGGTCTTGAATGGTCTACAGCAGGGAACAGTTACTGCGCCTCTGCTCTTCTCAATATTCATTCACAAGCTACGGAACGGCTTTGATTTTAACGTCTCACCAACGCGATCATTGGTAGCGTTTGCTGATGATCTGATCACCTATAAGGCAGACCGAAAAGCTACAATAGTTCAGAGCGATCTTCAAAAAATGTTCAATGATAAGCAGCTGTACACTGACAATTGGGGAATGAAAATCAATGCGCAGAAGTGCGAAACAATCTTGCTTCGGACAACGCTACAGGGGATCTGCCAAGATCTAAG